>BDMV01000010.1:189512-203382 GCA_008326285.1 Oryza officinalis | reverse complement strand
TTCGACGAGTTCTTGCTTTCGAGTTGGGCTGCATCGGTTTCGATCTCCAGCAAGAGGTAAAACTTGTTATGGCGGCTTGCGCTCTCGGGATTAGTGCTTCCATCTTTATGACACTCTGATCCTGTTTGTGTGAATCGTCGAGTTATCATATATATTGTATAATCTGAATTGATATCAATATATAACCTAGATCGGTTGATGTCTGTTTCACAGAAAAGCAGCCGATAGGGTTATATATCGCTGTTGATCTAGATTATGTAATATATCTACCATCTCGAAAAGGTTTTCATCGGCTTGATCATCTAGACATTATGTTTCTTTACATATTTGGTGCTGCATCAGTTAGGTTTGACCTACTAAATCATGTTTAGAACCATAGTTTCTAGCTTGTCTATGATTGCTAATAGAGATAGCGTCGGGGTTTCAGCCGATCTTACCTGGTTTAATTATCTTGTTATCTTGATATATTAAACCTGCCCTTTATATCGAGATATTAACTTAGTAAAATATATTGAGCTTGTTGTCAAATCTGGTTAGGATTATCTTAACATTAGTTTGACAAGTTGTTTAATATATTTTGTTTATGATAATCTCTCTGTATAAAGTAGTATCGGAGTACTAGCCGATACATGTTAGATTTGCCTAATCGGCTATGCTATGAACTGGTATAATCTATGCTTCATAATGTATTTAGGCATAAGTGATTTATACTGTCTCGGTGCCCTGTCCGATCTATCCCAATCACTTGGTTTGAATATATTTTGAGGCTTAGATTATATTTTGTTGATATTTACAGCCGATTGAGTGGATTTAGCTTTATCTTGCTTAATCTGTTATAGCCGATTTAATGCATCTTGCATCGGCTCAATGCTCAATGATATGTCATCGGTAAACCAGCCGATCGGCTATCATTGGTGGATTTAACTGCGCTTTCTTTGTTTCTTATTGGTTGCAGGATCAAACCAATTGGCACGCCTAGAACCCGAAAGAAGTCTTTGGACCTGCACTGGAGCTAAGCAGATCTCCCAGGCCAGTGTGTGTTTTTTTTTTTGCATCAACAGATATCCGTGGTTAATTTGTGTTTATGGCTTCTAGATGGATACTATGCGTATGTAATACTGTTGTGTGCTAACAATGAGTTGAGTTGGTGATAGCTTGTGCTCGGATATGGTTTCTTTGTTTGATTCATGTGTAGGTAATCTTTATGTCTCGGGAGAGTATTTCCAGTGATGGATCGGGAGTCAACTTGGAGATAAGGTGATGTCCGGACGGTCAGATATCATGCGGGATACTTAGGCTAAAGATTCATGCATGTGGTTGGTGAAGATTCCATATGGCATACGATGGAGATATTGTGTACGTATGGGATGCAGAGTCAAATTTGGAAGGAGTCCAAATTTGGTACGATTAGAATATGTAAAGTTGGTTTCTTGTACGGGAAGGTTTCCTAGGTGCATTAGGACTTCTTGTATGAGTTTGGTTCATGGCTTTAAGCTGCCTACCTCATGTATAAATAGAGAGGGAGGGTGTGGCTTCCCAGTATCGTTTTTGAGAGCGTTGAGTTGTGAGTTTTGTTAGGGTTTCGAGTTTAGTCAAGATTTTCATAAAGAGTGCTGTTGTTGCACTTTGTAAACACAGAGAGGAGTAATAAAGTTGTGATCTACTTTAAGAGATCTTCAATTTGTGTTTGCTCGGGTTCGGCGGTCTAACCGGCAAGACACCGATGGTCAGACTGGTGCTTCACAATGGTCAGACTGGCAGGGATACGATGGTCAAACTGTTGACGGTGGCAGGAGGCAGAGGCGACTTCAGGGCGGTCAGACCGAGAGATCACTACCGGTCAGACCGACTGCATAGGCGCGGTCAGACCGGTCGATCTAAACCGGTCAGACCGATCTACATCGATTTGAGGGTAACTTTTAATTTTGCTAAAAGTTTTGGTTTTTGGGTACTACAACCATTCACCCCCTCTCTGGTTGGCTTAGTTCCTGTTTTTCGATCCTACAAGTGGTATCAGAGCCTCGTTTTTCTTCTTTTGATTTTTACCGATCTGGAGTTTTAAGCCATGGCTAACAAGTTTTTAACTAAGCCACATATTTTCGATGGTTCGGATTTTGCTTATTGGTGTGACAAGATGCAATCTTATTTTATGGCTCAAGATTATGATGTCTGGCAAAAGGTTGCTCTTCCTTATGTGATTCATGATCAAATTTCTACTGAAGCTTTGAAAATTGAGTTTATTAACAATTGCAAAGCTTGTAATATTTTGTTGAGTGGAATTTCTCGTTCGGATTTTCATCGTGTGTCACATCTTAAAACCACCCATGAGATTTGGAATGCCTTGAAAAACTTTCATCAAGGAACTACTAACATTAAAGGACTTCGTCAAGATCTTTTCAAAAAGGAATACGTAAAATTTGAGATGAAACCTGGAAAAGCTTTGGATGATTATCTTGGTAGATTTAATAAGATTTTGAGTGATCTTAGATCTATTGATTCTTCTTATGACTCAAATTACACACAATCTGAGGTTTCTCGCCACTTTTTGAATGGTCTTGATATGTCTGTTTGGGAGATGAAGGTTACATCTATTCAAGAGTCTGTTGATATGTCTACCTTGATGTTGGATTCACTTTACACAAAACTTAAAACTCATGTGATGAATATTCTTTCTCGCAAGATAGATTCTAAGTCTAGTGAGTTGGTTTCTTCCTCGACTTCTTTGGATGTTGATGCTACTTCGTCAAATTCTACCGCTCTTGCTTTGATTAATGCGATGTCCGATGAGCAACTCGAACAGTTCGAGGAGGAGGACTTGGCTTTGGCTGCTAACAAGATTTCTCGAGCTATGAACAATGTCAGGTACAGGAAAAGAGGAGGTCAAACTCGTTGCTTTGAATGTGGTGCACTTGGTCACATTCGTTCCCATTGTCCTAAGCTTGGGAGAGGCAAGAAGAAAGACAACGGTGGAGAGAAAACTAAGGACGACAAGCCCAAGTCGAACAGCACGTTCAAGGGTAAGAAATCCAAGGAGGTGGTCAGGAAGGTGCTGACTCAAGTCTATACTGCTTTTGAGCCATTAAGCGACATAGACTTTGATAGTGATGAAGATAAGAAGAAGGAGAAGAATATCTCCGGTGTTTGCTTCATGGCTCGCGGTGATTCGGATTCAGAGTATGAGGACAATGAGGCCTTGGTGGCGAGGAAGGAGAACGTGTGGATTATGGATTCCGGTTGTTCGCGGCACATGACCGGTGATAAAAATTGGTTCTCCTCCCTCAAGATGGCATCCAAGACAGAATCGATTATCTTTGGTGATGCTTCTACTAGTGTCGTTCTTGCTACAGGATCTGTCAAGGTAAATAATAAGTTTGAATTGAAAGAAGTAGTTTTGGTTGAGAATTTAAAATACAATTTGCTTTCGGTTTCACAAATTGTTGATGAGAATTTTGAGGTTCACTTTAAGAAAACTGGAAGTAAAGTATTTGATTCTTGTGGTGTCTCTATGTTGAATATTTCTCGCTTTGGAAGAGTGTTTAAAGCTGATTTTAAAAATCCTATTTCACCTGTTGTAACATGTTTGTTTGCTAAATTCAACAAAGATTTGATGTTTTGGCATCGTAGACTTGGACATGTTGGTTTTGTTCATCTCGCTAGATTAAGTGGTTTGGATCTTGTTCGTGGTTTGCCTAAACTTAAGAAAGATCTTGATTTGGTTTGTACACCATGATATGCTAAGATGGTTGCTTCTTCAGATATTCCTATTTTTTCTGTTATGACGGATGCACCAGGACAACTCTTACACATGGACACTGTTGGTCCAGCTAGAGTGTAATCTATTGGAGGAAAGTGGTATGTGTTGGTTGTTGTTGACGATTTTTCTCGATATTCTTGGGTTTTCTTCATGGCAAGTAAGGATGAGGCTTTTGGACATTTTCGGAGTTTGTATCTTCGATTGAATTATGAACTTTCCGGTTCTTTGAAGCGAATCAGAAGTGATAATGGTGGTGAATTTAAGAATGCTTCTTTTCAACAATTTTGTAATGAAAAAGGTCTTGAACATCCATTTTCTTCTCCTCGTATTCCGCAAGAAAATGGTGTTGTTGAAAGGAAAAATCATTCTTTGGTTAAGATGACTAGAACAATGCTTGATCAGTGTCATACTCTTAGAAAATTTTGGGCCGAAGCTATTAATACTGCATGTTATATTTCCAATCGTGTTTTCTTGAGATCAAAACTTGGAAAAACATCTTATGAGCTTCGTTTTGGACACCAACCCAAAGTTTCACATTTGCGTGTTTTTGGTTGCAAGTGCTTTGTCTTGAAATCTGGAAATTTGGATAAGTTTGAGGCACGTTCTACCGATGGAATGTTTCTTGGTTAGCCTCCTCACTCTCGTGGCTATCATGTACTTGTTTTGGAGACTAACAAAATTGTTGAGACTTGTGAAGTTACTTTTGATGAGGCTAGTCCAAGAACTAGACCAGAAATTGCGGGTATATTGTCACAGGTTCAGGGGGAGAATGGTCGTATTTTTGAAGACGAGAGCAATGACGACGACGACGAGGTCGGCTTGGCCGGTCAGACCGGGCACCAAGCCGGTCGGACCGCTGGCACATCTCCGATCAGACCGACGCAGGAGACGCGGTCAGACCGGCTAGGGTCATCGACTTTCGGTTATGTTGATGCTGATCGAGATGGTCCTCCAGAGGCTACAACTTCGACCAGTGAGGGTACAAAACATGAAACAACTTCAGAAGTCGCTGCTCCTTTGCACATTCAATGATATCATCCGCCGGAACAAATTATTGGTAATATAGGTGAGCGGACTACAAGGTCTAAGGGAATTTGAGATGAGTATGATGGGTGAGTTATCGTACTTTTTGGGATTGCAAATTAAGCAAACACCTCAAGGTACGTTTATGCATCAAACGAAGTATACCAAGGATCTTTTGAGACGTTTCAAGATGGAGAATAGCAAGCCAATCTCTACACCAATTGGTTCTACTGCTGTGTTGGATCCTAATGAAGATGGTGAAGCTATGGATCAAATGGAGTATAGAAGTATGATTGGATTATTGTTGTATCTAACTACTTCTAGGCCAGGCATACAATTTGCTGTGTGTTTGTGTGCACGCTTTTAAGCTTCTCCTCGTGCTTCACATCGTCAAGCGGTCAAGCGAATAATGAGGTATTTGAATCATACACTTGAATTTGGAATTTGGTATTCTACTTTATCTTCTATATGTTTAAGTGAATATTCTGATGTTGATTTTGCAGGTTGTAGAATTGATAGGAAAAGTACTAGTGGAACATGTCATTTTCTTGGTACATCATTGATTGCATGGTCTTCTAGGAAACAATCTAGTGTAGCCCAATCAACTGCTAAATCAGAATATGTTGCTGCTGCTAACTGTTGTTCTCAGATTCTTTGGCTTATTTTAACATTGAAAGATGATGGTCTTGTTTTTGAAAAGGTTCCTCTTTTTTGTGACAATACAAGTGCTATTAACATTGATAAGAATCCTGTACAGTACAAAGCACATTGATATTCGCTTTTACTTTTTAAGGGATCATGTTGAGAAGGGAGATGTTGAATTGAAATTTTTGGATACAAAATTGCAACTTGCGGATATTTTCACTAAACCATTGGATTCATCTCGTTTTGCTTTTCTTCGTGGAGAGTTGGGAATCATTCATCCTTTTGGCATGGTTTGAGGGGGAGTTTTTGTGCTCTTGGTTTTATCAAGCAACAATTGAAAGAAACAAATTGAAAGAGAGCTTTTATTATGCATATAGTTTTTTTTGTTCATGCTAGCAATACTTTGAAGGGTTATTTGTATATTTTATAGCTTGTATGAATTTTAGTATTTTCATAATGTTTCGATATTGCTTTTAAGGGAGATGATGCATGACACTTAAATTTCATATTTGAATTAATGAAATATGCAATATTGATACTAATGCATAGGTTGGATTGTAAATGCTTATATATATGATTTGTTGAATTGTTATTCCTCAAATAGCTTTGAAATTGCTCATTGTGCAAGAGAATTAAAAATATTTATGAGAGGAAAAAAATGAATACCGAATCCTTGAAAACAGTCTTGACGACAAGGACGTATTCGATATGAGAAAAAATAATGGGTGCCGAATCCTTGGAAACAGTCTTGACGACAAGGACGTACCCGGAATAATTGAAAAAAATATGAGCAAAAATAGGCTCAATTAATATGAAAAAATTCTCTTGGTTGTTTTGTGCTAAAGCTAATTTGGGAAAGAGTAATGGTTGCAATAGGTCTATATGTGTGGGTTTATTTTTCAACCTATGTGTTTGTAAAGATGTTGCATTATAAATCTTTTGAATTCATGAAACTTTATTGCAATATTGACATTAATTGTAAAATCTTTGGTTTATGATTATACTCTAGTTTATGCTTGCTATAGAATTGATGGGTTTATCTTCATTTTATTGCAATATATGACATGAATTACTATATGTATGTTATTAAGCTCTTGAATATTAACTGAA
This sequence comes from Oryza officinalis, assembly GCA_008326285.1. Taxonomy (NCBI): domain Eukaryota; kingdom Viridiplantae; phylum Streptophyta; class Magnoliopsida; order Poales; family Poaceae; genus Oryza; species Oryza officinalis. Next base: position 196,850 of record BDMV01000010.1, on the reverse strand, counting down.
CATAATTCCTATCCTTGATGAAATCATTGTCAAAAGAGGGAGAAGAGATACAAACAATGCAAGTGTTTTTCGTGGTTTTGGTTTTTCTTTCTTTTCAAAAGGAGGAGTTTTTTTAACCATTTTTGTTTTTATTTTTCCAAACACCAAAATATTTTTTTTGATGGATTTGCCAATGTGTTCATCAAGGGGGAGATTGTAAAATCAAAGTGTGTTTGATTCTTCTGTTGTGATGAACAATTGACATCTCATGTTATTGGTTTTGATATTTGGAGATTATTGGCGAAGTGGTTTGTGAGGTGATTGAATTTTCAGACGGTGAACAGGGACTGTTGTTGGGTCCAGTTAGACCGGGCAGGTAAGGCCGGTTAGACCGGCAGTATGTATACGGTCAGACCGGCCAGCCCGCGGTCTAACCGGCCGACCCTGTGTCGGTTTCGGTTTCAGGTTGTTTCATTGGATATCTGTGGTTAATTTGTGTTTATGGCTTCTAGATGGATACTATGCGTATGTAATACTGTTGTGTGCTAACAATGAGTCAAGTTGGTGATAGCTTGTCCTCGGATATGGTTTCTTTGTTTGATTCATGTGTAGGTAATCTTTATATCTCGGGAGAGTATTTTCGGTGATGGATCGGGAGTCAACTTGGAAATAAGGTGATGTCCGGACGGTCAGATATCATGCGGGATACTTAGGCTAAAAATCAATGCATGTGGTGTGTGAAGATTTCATATGGCATAGGATGGAGATATTGTGTGCGTATGGGATGCGAAGTCGAATTTGGAAGGAGTCCAAATTTGATACAATTAGAATATGTAAAGTTGGTTTCTTGTACAGGAAGGTTTCCTAGGTGGATTAGGACTTCTTGTATGTGTTTGGTCCGTGGCTTTAGGCTGCCTACCTCATGTATAAATAGAGAGGGAGGGTGTGGCTTCCCGGTATCGTTTTTGAGAGTATTGAGTTGTGAGTTTTGTTAGGGTTTCGAGTTTAGTCGAGATTTTCATAAGGAGTGCTGTTGTTGCACTTTGTAAACACAGAGAGGAGTAATAAAGTTGTCATCTATTTTAAGAGATCTTCAATTTGTGTTTGCTCGGGTTTGGCAGTCTAATCGGTGAGACACCGACGGTCAGACCAGTGCTTCACAATGGTTACACCGGTGGGGATACGACGGTCAGACTAGTGACGGCGCCAGGAGACAGAGGCGACTTCGGGGCGGTCAGACCGAGAGATCACTACCGGTCAGACCGATGGCATAGGCGCGATCAGACCGGCCAATCTATACCGGTCAAACCGATATACATTGATTTGAGGGTAGCTTTTAATTTCGCTAAAAGTTTTGGTTTTTTGGTACTATAACCATTCACCCCCCTCTGGTTGGCTTAGTTCTTGCTTTTCGATCCTACAATCTTGACATCCCTTGTAATATTTACAGCAATCCTCCAGCATTATCAACCAAAAATACCCAACTCTTCGAAGTAACCATCTTATCTTTTGGGCCGATTGATGTGTACCTATTGGCGCAGAATTTCGACCCGCCCTCGCTTCAAAAGCGGGTTCCGCGTTACCACGGTGGCCTAGGAGATTTGCTTAACTCCAGTGCAGGTCCAATGGCTTGCCTAGGTGTGTGTAGGGCATGCCAGTTGATTTGATCTGCAATCAACAAGAATAAACAAGTAAACCATGTTAGCAAACGATGGCTGATCGGCCTACCGGCCGATGACGCATCGTGAGGGCCCAGCCGATAGTGCAGGACTGTTGTAACACCCTGATTTTCGCCCGTCGTAAAATTTATTTTATTAAAAACCTATTTTCAAAAATTTGGTTCTTTGAGTGTACTTAGGATTATGTGCCAAAGATCTCAATTAATTCTTTTCTTGTGGACTCACATTCTCCGCCAAATCCGTTCCCTCCAAAATATCTTTCCAAATAATTTTTCTTCCATCCGGAGATCCTAGCAATATTTGTTTCCGGAATCCTACCGCCAACAAATATTTTTGTGCAGTTACATATCAAAATTCGACGGCCATTTCTCTCGTCAAATGTAATCGTGCACCGACGGAACCGGCAAAAGCCGAGTTTTTCCTTCTATTCCTCTTTTCTCCAAATAAAATCCTCGTGTTCGGATTTTTGAATCCGAGACGCATCCTAAATCGCTCGTCCAAATTTTTACCCATTCTAAATTATTTTGCTTTCTACTCACTCCATTCACTTCAAGCCAAAATACTCATCTACTTTCCCGAACACACGAAGCAGCAACAAGCAACATCCATCCTCTCCCAGCATGCATGCATGCACACGTCCTTCATTTCTCTGCCCCATGCCAAAACAATGGTTAGGCACCGTCCCTGCAAATCTAAGATTAGGCACCGTCCTGCACTGTGCACTGAGCATGGTTAGGCACCGTCGCCGCCTTCTCCGCCGAGCAAACAGCCATTTCTGCACACGGTCCAGTGCGCCATGGCACCGCGACGAGCTCGCCGGTGTCACTCATCCACGCCGAAAGGTGTGAACCGAGCTCACCCATGCCGCACCGGCCACTGTCCTCACTCTACTGTGCCTCCCTGCCGACGACGACCGCCGAACAGGATCATCGGCCACACTCGGCCGAGCCGCCTTGTCGCCTTCCGCCGGCCGCGACGGCTATAAAAGCCACTGTCCCGTCGTCGTCCTCCTTAGCCTCCAAGCTTTCCCATTCCCACTGTGGCCGTCCCTTCTCCATCCCAAACCACCGTGGCTGCTGCCATCACAACGACGGGCCGAACGCCATCGTCGTTCGGCCAAGCCGCCTAGCCGAACTCTCAACCCGGCCATCGCCCAGGCCGAGCCGAGCCCCCGGTGCGTCGCTGCTCGACCGACGCCGTGGCCGGCCCGCGCGCAAGCCGCGCCGCACCGCGACCTCCTGGCCGTGCCGCGCAAGCCCAGCCGGCACCCATCCCAGCCACCGGCCCCGGCCTCCTTCTGCCCGGCCGCCTTCCCTCGATCGCCTCCCGGCCGAGCGCCGTGGCCGATGCACGCGCCGCCGCTGCCCCGCCTCTCCCGGCCGCAGCTGCGCCCGGCCAGCCGCAGTTGCCAGCCCGGCCGGCCGCAGCCGCCTCGCCATCCCCGCCGCCTGCGTGCCGCTCCGCCGCCCTCGTGGTGCCTCTGCCCGGCCGGCGCCCCTCCCGCTCGGGCTCTCTCTCTCGCGAGATGAAGCAGAAAGAAGGAAAGAAACAGAGAGAAGAAAGAGATAAGAAGGAGAGAGAAAAAGGAGAAGGGAAGAGAAGAAGAAAGAAAAAAAAGATAAAGAGATGGGACCCGCCAGTGGGCCCCACTATTTTGACTCTCTCTGTGCGGGCCCGAAGACTTTGAAAAGTCTATATCACCTCCCTCTCGTTGTTGGGCCAAGCCATAAAGTCCTCCACAAGAAGTCTACCAAACCTCCCCCGCAATCATTGGGCCAACCGGCCTGATAATCTATCCAAATGTCCATAAAACCTCCCTCATTTCCTCGGGCCGAGCCCAAGAAAATCCATTTCTGCAAAAAGTCTATATCATATCCTCCAGGCCGAAGTTCACCAACAAGCCATCCTCCTCACCCAAGTCTAACATATATCCCTCTACTCACCCAAACCCCTCTATTGAAGTCCATCTTGCCTCCCCAAGGCATTCATTCCTGTTGGGTTGGTAATAAAAAGATAAAATCTAATGCTCCTCCTCGGTACTGCTTTCGGCGATGATGTCGCCGCGCGCCGCGCCGTCATCTGAACCCCGAGAACGACTAACTTATTGAACGGCTAACTTCTAACATCTAACATTCGACCTATTGACTCACTAACCAGCTGACACTCTAACTTACTGACTCACTAACCTCTAACTCGCTAACCCCTAACCCCTAACCTGCACTATCCCGCTAACATTTATTCCTAAACGCTGTGTGTTCGTTTGTTACCACCGATCAAACACGTGGTGTGCGAGGACGATCCGCGGGCCGACTGTCCCCATGCTGTACATCGACGACCATAGTTTTGTGTGAGGACCACCGCTCGGTGTGCCGCTACCCGGCTGCCACAAGGTGAGTTCCTCTCCTACTCTTCCTCTTGCTTTTGTTTCCTTACCGCCGTTGTTGCCGCGGCACGGTGACGTCGTGAGGCGCAACACCGTACCCGTTCCCTGCACGGTTGCCCTCCGCAGCGATCGCCGCTGTGCCGCCGGCCATGCATGCGCCATATAGCTAGCTGGCTGTGCGTGTGCATGCATGCAAGCAGCTCACATGCATGCAGCTAGCTAGCTGTGTGTATGCATAGGCATGCATGCTTGTAGCTCGCCCAAGCCCTTCACCTTACCATGCGCACACCCATTTAAAAACAAACCTGTACGTGAGGAGCTAAGGGCGGTCCCACCTGTCAGACATTTTTCCTTTTCTTTGTTTTAAAACTTTTCCAATCTTTCGAATTTCGTATCTCCCTCGTTTTAAGTCGGACTTGAATGAAACTTTCGTCAAAATCTTTCTAAAATCAAGATCTACGCAATGGCACTAGTTTGGTTATTTTTTTGATTGTTTTGGAATTTTTGGCTCTTTTTGTGTTAGCGAGTAGTTTGTGACGTTAGTATTCAACCGGACAGGGTACATCTGCGAGGAAGAAACTGAGCTAATTGAGAACGAACCCCCAATTGAGCAAGGCAAGTCACTACGCCCCCTTCCTCGAACATGTTGATCCTATTTTTATAAATGTGTTGATTACAAATAAAATTGCATACTAATTATAAAATGCGTACCTATATTTGCTTAAGCCTTACCTTTGATATTGTATATCCTTATGTATTTACACACCTTTGTTACCTGAGTATATTACTTTACGCGTGATTATTTACTCACTGCTTAGCCCCGCTTACATAGACGTTATACACTCCATATGTGTGATATGTGGATGTGGTTATACTGATCACTCGATGGGAGTGATTGATAGAGATCGGGTGGAGACATAAGCGCCACCCACAGCATGAAAAGCTTTGTGAAAACCCAAAAACTTAATTAAACAAAAGTGATTTCGACTGGGGCGGCACGGATAGAATATGGGTGGTTCTGGGAACAGTAAGCCGCCGACCCTGGTCAGTTAAGGACCGAGTCAAGAAGCTAAGCAGGAAACGAACCGAGTACGACCACACTTCTTGAGTAGGGATAGACCCGGTGGACTAGGTTATTCTCGTGGGGTGGCACCCCAGACATGGTAGGTTCTGGATATCGGTATGGAAATGTGGAAGTGTGTGGTTTAATGACGTCAAAGCTTTATATATGTATAATGTAACCTTCAATCTCGGGTGCTCCAGGACTCCCCTCACAACCGGCTCGAGGTAGGAATGTGGTGCCGGGGGTGCAATGGGGATTCATAGTCCTTGGAGCGGGTGCCACCATGCGAGGGTAGCTGAAAAACCGGGCCGTGACAAGTCTCATGTGTTGGGTGCGTCACGGAGTGTGGGATTAAAAGCGTACATCCACTGCAATGTGAGTAAATTAAACTATTCAAATAGCCGTGCTTGCGGTTAATGAGCGTCGGGACTTGTATTACTCTTGACTAGCCTCGTCAATTTGTAATATTGCTTAAAATATGATAGGTATGGAAGGTGTGACCTTGCCTGATGTGCAAAAAGGTCGTAGTGGTTAAAATTGTGGAAATTGGATGCGAGGGTAAACCAGACCAAGCGAGGCTTGGGGAAGGTGGATGAACCCTCGCAGGTTAATGACAACTTCAACTTAACGTGGTTTTCAGTTAAAACTGTTATGGCATAGGTTTGTGAAATAATTTGTGAAAACTAGCTTTATGCAAATAAACCAAGCCATCCTTGAACCCCTATGAACATTATATGCATTCTGTAGTGGTGGCTTGCTGAGTACGGTTGGTACTCACTCTTGCTTATTTAAATTTTTTTAGAAAAAGGTGTTGGTGTCGATCCGTGCATGTGTTATGCTGGCAAGGAGTTACCAAGGACGGTGGAATAGGGACCTAGGTTCACCAGTCGATGTGTGTGGGATAAAATGGACCGTCGCTGCTTCGCTTCCGCTACCTCATTTATTTGTGTTGGTATTTTGTGTTGTTGTCGACCATGCTTGGTCTATTCGGATCCCATTTGGGCTATCCTTGTATTATTAATAGATTGTAAGACCTGTATGACGATGTCAGCTTGTGATATACAACTGTGCCATGTGTGTACCATCTACTGATCCAGGGAATGGTATTGTAATACACATGGGGTTTCCGGTATACAAAACCGGGGGCTCACAGGGTTGGTATCAGAGCAAGACGACTGCAGGACCTAAGGACCCTTGTAACCACCCTTAAAACCTAGGACTGGTGTCACGCCCCGATTTTCGATCGGGATTAAAAATTACCTAATAATACATTTTTCAGAAATTAAATAAAAATTTAAAGCAATTTAAACAAGTGAATTTAGCAAGGAAATCAAAAATTTCCTTTAAAAATCATGGCCAGAAATATTTTTGTAATATTCCCTGTGCCCTAAATTACTCTCCAAAATTTTTTGTGAATTTTTGGAGCTAAAGAAATAATTTTAAAGTCACAAAGATCAGTTAATCAATTAAATTAATAGAAAAACAATTTAAAAACCTTCTTTTTCGTTTTGGGCCGTTTCCGGCCCAAACCGTCCCCTCTCTCTCCCGCGGCCCCGCGGTTCCCTCCCCTCTCCTTCGGCCCAAGGCGGCCTAAGGCCGCGCCCCCGCCGCCTCCGCGTCCCTCCCCTTCCCGGGCCGGCCCGAGGCCGTGGCCCAAAGGCCGCCCGGAAGTCCGCCGCGCCTCCCCCGCGTCACCCGGTCGCCGACGGGTGGGGCCCGCGGCCGAGCCGTCCCCGACTCGGCCGGCCGCCGCCGCGCTCGCGCCGCCGCAAACCCCGGCGGGTTTTCCGCCGCGCCGCCAACCCTAATCGGCCCCCCTATTTATTTCCACCCCCCGAGGCCTCCTCCTCGTTTTCCCCCGCCGCCGCCGCCCCCAAAACCCTAACCCTAGCGCCGCTCCGCCGCCGCCGTTTTCCGCCGCCGTCTTCGCCGCCGGTAAGCGCCGCCGCCTTTTCCTTCTCCCCTCTCCCGGCCGCGCCGCTCGCTGCCGTGCGCGCCTCCCGCGCCGCCGTCGCCCGTGCGCTCCCGCACCGTCCCGCGCGCCGCCGCCTCCCGCGCGCCGCCGCGCCGCCGCCTCCCGCGCCGAAACCCTAGCGCCGCCGCGCGCCATGGCCGGCTCGGCCGAGCCCGAGCCCGGCCGCTCGGCCGCCCGCGCACCTCAGCCGTCGAATCGGCCACTCGGGCCGATCCCGGCCACCCGTTCCCGTCCCACGTGGCCGCCACGTGGCCACCGC